>JAGFNQ010003841.1:20434-37311 GCA_024364735.1 Boesenbergia rotunda | reverse complement strand
TGCTTACTTGTTTTATGAGTTTGTCGGATTTGTTCGGAGTATTTTTTCGATGTGGTTGTTTGGGACTTGGCACGATGGGACTTCTTCAGGCGACAGGTATTTCTTCTGATCTCTTGTATCCCTTATCCTAGTTAGGATGGATAGAAATTCTTTCATGTCATTGGATCAGGTAGTTATTCCTGTATAGTGATGTATAGTTAGAGATTCTCTCATATGATGGGACCATGTTATCATTCCTGTATTTAGATATGGTTAGAAATTCTCTTATGTCATGGGATTATGTTATTATTCCTGTATATTTAGGTATGGATAAGATTTCTCTCATATTATTGGATCATGTGACTATTCCTGTATGTTAAAGTATGGTTAGGAATTCTCTTATGTCATGGAATCATGTTATTATTCTTATACCCATTTAGTTACTTGGTTAGACTAACCCAGCTTGGTGGGATCCTATATACATACTTGATGGATTGATATATGTAGACTTGGTTTAGTTGGATTGACATATAGTCAATCTATCTCATTCGTGATCGTTCATGTGAGCGAATAGTAACATGTTGCGGATGAGATCTTGGAGTGGAGAATGAAAATTCTCTAGTGGCACCGATTGTTGAGTCGGAAAGCCAAGGTCGAGTATGTGGACAACCTAATGGAGGTTAAGAAATTTGATTTTTCCAGACCTTACTATATGTAGTATGTGTTCTAGCTATTATTAGCTGAGCGAGAACTGGAGCTGCTTACTGTAGTTGGCTCATTCGGTATAGGATCGACTTATCCTAGTGTAAGGAATTTCAGACATTTGGGTTGCATGTGCCTGGTTAGGTGACCTGGACGGCACAACTAGGGTTTCTGACCTACATGGATGTAGAAGGGTAGCATTAGCTATATGCTATCATCGTTAGTAGAGGATTGATACATCCTATTCGATGGGGACTTTGATCATGGATCACTGGTAATCGGTTGATGACTTGGAATGCATATATTGATAGGTGACTTAAGCTGATACAGAAAAGTGTAGAGCTAACTGCTTGACACCTATGGGTTAGCGTTGGTACTTGGTGGGATAACCAAGGAGGTAATTTCGAACTTATAATTTGTGCTAAGGCGAATCACTTATGGGGTTAGACCATCTTTGGGTGGAAGATGTTGAGAATGACTTTCAGGGAACAAAGAAACATTTTGTGATTATATTGAGATACTCATGAGAGATAGCGTGTCTGTATGTTATGGAGTTGGAACTCGGAGGTTTCTGAACCTTGAGTGAAGGAATCGGAGAATATTGAGTTACGAGCCGATGGTTGGTCGACTCGTTCATTGTACGTGATTCTAAGAGGGATCTTGACTCATAGATTGGGTGTATATGGTTAGATAATCTCGATGGTGCATCGGGATGTACGATCCGCTAGGGTGCGGAGGATGTGGAGATAGTTGTATCTTTACCTGTCAGTGAGATATTGGACATTAATCGGAGGTCAAAGATGTTCATTGAATTTCGGTTATTATATCCCCATCGTGGATTATTAGTTCACCATATGATAAGATTGTTATCATTGTGGACTTTCTCATTGGTATTTCAGAGGCGGATTGAGATTGACGAATCTCCGTGATATGTTATATTTTGAGGATGCTATTAGTGGACATGGACATATCGGATTTGTAGCTTTTTGATGGATCATCGGGTGGATAAATAATCCTTTGGTGGTTGATTGTTTAGGAAGTCTGTTATTGATAGCAGCATATGGTACAGCATATTGGCTTAATCTTTAAATTGTAGGTTATCTTCTGATGGTCTATTGGAGGATATAAGTATACATATATATGGCTTGTGATGTTCGGGAGGATGCTATTGACTTGTGGATACTTGGGTGATACTTATGGAATTTCATTTTACGTTTGAGGATCGGAGTATAGACGTGGCGCCAGTGATCTTAAGATTGGGTGCCCTGGATAGTTGTGGTGAATGATTGGTTGTTCGGTTGTTCCTGGTTACCGGATGATCACCTCTGGAGTGATAACTTCAGTTGCCCCATAGTAATGTAACCATAGGGTATCAGACAAAGTGATTACTTATGATGAGTACGGACATGTGTAGCTGCTAGTGTGTGTTGTGTGAGGAATGATGAAATTTGGGGACCAAATTTTTATTAATGGGGGAGAATGTAAAATACGGCGATTTAAAAATCCGGACCAGAAAATTTTTGGGATTTTTCTGGATCGAGTCTAGGATTTTCAGCCCTATGGGAGGAGCCCAAGGGGCTTTATTGTAAAATCTTAAAACTTATCAAGGGTTTCATAAAAGAAAACCTCAAATAAGTTGGCTTATGTAAATTTACCTAAAGTTAAGGGGTTAAGATGATAAACTATTTAACCCTGGAAGCTTGAGGTGTATGATATAAATTTAGAGTGGTAAACTGATAAAACCTTACTCTAAGGGTAGAGTTTGAGTTTGGGAAAGTTGAGGGACTTTTATGTAAAAATGCCCTCCTTTATAATTTTTCTCCTCCTCTTGATTCGGCCGCAGCCTTTCCTTTCTCCTCGTGCCCTAGCCGCCGCCGAAGCCAAGCCGACCCGACTTCGTCTTCTCCCCTTCCGCGTGCCCTAGCCGCAACCAAGCGTTGGTTTGTTGTTCTCCCTTTCCTCCTCTCCAGCGAGCCCTCATCTCCACCGATCCTTGTTTCCTCTGGATCCTCTCGGTTTCTCTCCACCTCGCCTCGTATACCTCTCATCCTTCTCCCTCTGGTTCGCGCGAGGCCGGTGAGTTGCTTAGTAGCAGCATTCTCGATTGTGATCATCTCGTTGGTGGCCAAGGTGAGGTATAAGTTCTCGCTTGTGATGTGGGAATCCCTGCTTTGTTGTCTGGAATCCTCACAGGTTGTTATTGCAACACCAGTTTTGCTTTGGCAGGGGTGATCCGTTCAGGAGTAGACCTAGGATTGAGGAGAAATGGCTGGCCAGAATTTCACCTGAATTCGTAGCCAAACCAGAGCAGAGACGTGTGTTTTGGAGATTTAGCAAGGTGGAGGGCGACAACACCAAAGTTGGGTAAGGAACGCAAGTCCAAATTGTATCTGATGACAGTTCTGTGGATTAGATTAGTAGATTCCCAATCTTGTGCAGCATGATAAATATAATCTTGGATGCTGATCTAGTTCATTGGATGTGTGTTTTGTTCATGAAGCAAGGGTCCCATTAGGACCTTGATTTTCTGATGAAGCTGAGTTAGGAGCTGAATTGATCGCGTGCCATCTCAGGTAAGATGGGTTTGTTAGTGTTTAGATCGAAATGTTGATTTTGGGATCCCTTCGTTTTAATTGGGATTACGTGTTAGTTTCAAACACTGATCATATCTGAGCATGTATCAATCCTAACTTTATTTGTAGGGTTAATTTGTATTTTTATTAAAAGGGATGATTGTGGTGGGAATCCTGTTAGGGTTAAGTTGAAGCCTAAAGTGGCAGCACCTTGAATGGGCTTGCCGTGAGCTCCCTTTGTAGAAGGAACAGGTTGTTTTGGATAGCCTGAAGAGTGAATGGGTTTAGATCTCTTTAGATCTTATGATAATTTGTTGTGTGATATTTGGTGGAGCAGAAGATGAATTCATTGAGGATTATCTATAGATTTGTATATTGTTATCTTGTTCTGTTTTGGCAAATAATCACAGTTTAGGTATCTCTCATTTTGATGGATGACGATCTATTATGGCATGTTTAGTATGGAATACATTGGTACTTGTGTAGAGATTAAACCTGTGTTGGGTTGCTTACCATGAGATGAAATGGTGGATTAGGATTAGATTTAAGCATGTACCCATGTTTCGTGTCATGAGATTGGATTAGTGATGATGGTGTGAGGTTCTTAGCTTATCTGTTGGGTTGTTTCTGGGGTTCTACCGAATACTTGGTTGAGTATAAAATCTAAGAGTTAACCTAAATCATAACTACCCGAAGTTGTTAGTGTAACGCCCGCCCTTATATCTACTCTCGGGGCGGGGTTACATACATTCAATCATATAGTAATATTTTTTTTTCTATTTCTATCCCCTAGCATGACATTAAAACAACAATGCAAGAATACTTACCACTATACTAGAACGACATTATATAACATGATAGGTTCACATATTATTTCACACCATAATATAATCCAATAAATCAAGTATATGAGACCTCCAAGGTAAACACTATCATGCCATGTCAATCCTAATCACTAATACTTATTGTCAAGGAGCATAACATAAGCATAAATATGTAGATATAGAAATCTTTCTTCCCGAGCCACCACCCCACACATCTTCAGCCTCCTGCCTCTTCCTTCCATTTAAGTGTTATCTGCAGCATAAGACAACACATAAACTAGTAAGCATAAATGCTTAGTAAGGATCTTGTCCTACTCGCAAAATCCGTACGAAAGAACATAACATGTACACATAATGAGTTCATCAAAGCATGTTAAACATCCAAGTTTCTAACATGCAGTATCAAGTACCTCAAGCATACTCTTCACATATTACAAATATTTTCAATGAATGTTTTCAAAACATTTCCATAATGGTATTACTTAAAAATACATCCATATCATATCGGGCCCTGTTGTGTACCAACTATCGCGTGGAAACTATTGCGCGTTCCCTAATGAATTGGGGTAGCGAGCCACCAAGTCATTAGAGCAGGACCCTTCCGTCCTACCGGAGTCACGTTAACATGCACCCCGGATTTATTTAACGACCCCCTTCCGAGTCGGGTACACAACTTAAAAGTAAAATACTTATCATGCTGTTACATATATGCTAAGGAATACTCCATATTTACTCTTATGGGGCACACCACTCTTCAAGGGTGCTCTAGATCCCCTAGGGACACACCACACATTCGGGTGCTCTTGATCCCATACTATTTGAGTATCCCTTCAAGCATTTTAACATATCACATGCAATTTCATAAGTGTGCCCCATGGGCTATAAGGCATGTTCATACATACATCATATTTCATACATGTTCATATATTCATCATATTTCATACATGTTCATACATGCATCATATGTCATACATGTTCATATATACATCATATTTCATCATGCATCATATTTCAACCACTTAATCTTGAAAGTTATTACAATACTTAACTAGTGGCCCAAACTACTCCTCCTACTTTGAGGATACCAAAAGATATAATTTTGAGGATGAGGAGGATATGGAACTATATAAGATAAAGGCCATAGTAAATAAAGTTCACAAAGGTTCAAACAAATGCTAATTGTTAGAAAAACTTGAAAAGATAGATAAAGAAGAGTCAGAAATTTTCGAAATAATGAAAATTATGAACTTAAACCCATAACTATTAATCAATCATTTCAATCTTAATTATTTAAATCAATTAAATTAACTCTTAATTCAAATCAATTAAATTAAATCTTAATTCAAATCAATTAAATTAAATCTTAATTCAAATCAATTAAATTAAATCTTAATTCAAATCAATTAAATTCATCTTAATTCAAATCAATTAAATTAAATCATAATTCAAATTAAATCCTAATCAAATTAAATTCAAATTAAATCCTAATCAAATTAAATTCAAATTAATTCAAATCAATTAAATTAAATCTTAAATTCAAATTAATTCAAAGTAATTATTCAAATCTATATTAACATAAATTCAAGTTAATTCAAACTTAAATTCAAGTTAATTCAAACTTAAATTCAAGTTAATTCAAACTTAAATCTTAATTAATTCAAACTTAAGTCTTAATTAATGCAAAATTAAATCTTAATTAATTCATACTTAAATTAATTCAAACTTAAATCTAAATTAATTCAAACTTAAATCATAATTATTCAAATTCAAATTAATTAAATCTTAATTATTCAAATTCAATTAATTAAATCTTAATTATTCAAATTCAAATTAATTAAATCTTAATTATTCAAATTCAAATTAATTAAATCTAAATTATTCAAATTCAAATTAATTCAATAAATCTTAATTATTGAAATTCAAATTAATTCAATTAAATCTTAATTATCCAAAGTCAAATTAATTCAATTAAATCTTAATTATCCAAATTCAATTTAATTCAATTAAATCCTAATTAAGTCAATTAAATCTTAATTAAATCTTAATTAATTCGAACTTAAATTAATTCATATTAATCTTAATTAATTCGAACTTAAATTAATTCAAATTAATCCGAATTAATTTGAACTTAAATTAATTTAAATTAAATTAACTAAAACTTAAATTAATTCAATCTAAATTAATTCAAACTTAAATTAATTCAATTAAATCTCAATTAATTAATTAATTTCTAATGAAGTTAACTTCAATTAATTCTTAATCCAACCAAATATTAAATCAACCCGATCTAAACTAAAATCTTACCCAAACCACAACAATTAATTTACTAAAATTAAATATGTCAAAGTGGATTGACATATTCACCGGTTCACACGACATGTATCAAATCGGGAATTTGATACATCTTTAGAAACGTAATTAAAATATTTTGGACTTGTTTGACTCATGCATAACTGTCATGCCATGCATTTGCTAATTTTTTTAAATATATGACATGTCATTCATATTTAAATTTTATGCATAATTTAGAACGGCTATAGGAAAAAGAATAATTGAAACTTGATCAACCTAGTATTGGGTGGAGGTGAGATGATAGTACGTTAGGGAAGCCATCTTGGCGGAACTAGCCAAAGCTACCAATCAAAGACCCAAACTAGTTAGACCAAAATCTTTCAAGGAGTAACTTGAAAATGGATTTTCAATAAAAGGCTTTGTCAAGGTAAGGGTTGATGATCCAATAAGGCTACGGCCAGAGAAGGTCTTGTGCCTCGCCAAGACCTGGAAGCCGATTATTGAAAACTAAATTCACTTTACTATTGTCAGATTTGAATCTAAAACAAGCTTCAATTAAATCTTAGAGTTAATAATAAATTAAGAAAAATGATTCAAGCATCTCACAATACACCTATAAGGCAACATTCTAGATGTATTGAGACATCTAGAATGGGTGAGATGTTAAGGACTAATAAATTGAAAAATATTTTTAAAAACTATTTTTCAAAATTGCTAGAATATTTTCCTAAAAATATACTTTTAAAAATAGTGCTTCAACATAATAATGTTTTTATGGAATTCATGCTTGTCTAATTGAATGTACATATTAAATGTTTTCAAAAATTATATCTTTTTAAAAAATTGTTTGACTCACGCAATTAGACACAAGCCTCTTAGGACAACACTAAAGTTCCTTAAGGCACTTAGATAGAGTCAAACGGTATCGGGTACAGGGGAAGTGCTTTGTTATTTTTTTATGAAATGGTTTTCGAAAACTGCACTTTAAACATTACTATCATTTGAAAATACTTTTCGAAAACTGTGCTCTAAATCATTATCACTTGTGTTTTCGAAAAAAGTTTATATGTTCAAAAATTTACCTGTTTCTTTGACTTTGATAAACCCTAAAGATACAGAGGAAATGTCCACTTCATGATCATCAAGGACTCATAGGATGTGTCAAATTTAGGAGGAATCTGAGTCAAAAGAAGAATTTCAGAAAAGTTTTTTTTAATCATTTTTTTAATTATGAAATAATTCATTTGGTCTAAACTAAACCCTAAAAGACTTAGAGGAAGAGTACTTGTGGTCAACAAGCTTCCTAGGACTGGGTTAAGTTTAGGGGGAGGTTAAACTAAAAAAATTATTAAACATTTTAAAGAATATATTTTCGTGCACTACTTTTTCAAAATCTTGTTGAAAACATAAATAGTCAGTCTTTCAAAATATACTTACATATATTTTCAAAGTACTATCATTTTTTAAAATTCTGTTCTGAAAGAGTATTTTCTTGAGTTTGGAAAATTTTCCAGGACACTTAGGAAAATGTCCTTGTAGTCAACAAGGTTTTCTAGGATTGTGTCAGACTGGAAGGCAGACCAAGCCAAGTAAAATATTATATTTTCAAAATGCATAATATCCTTTCAAAAATGTATTTATATTTTTCAAAGTCTAACACTTTTCAAATAGTTCTTATATTTTCGAAAATTGCAAACTTTTTTTTTTCAAAAATTGCACAATATCTTTCAAAGTTACTTATGGTTTTCAAAAATGTACATTTTTCAAAATACTTGCATTTTTCAAAAGCTCATAACAATTTTCAATGTACTTGTACTTTTCAAAGCAGTTAATATTCTTTCAAAAGTTATGCAAAATTACTGTATTTTCAAAACAAATGCACTAGTTAAAAATTTTTCTATAAGTATAATTTTTTTTGAAAATTCTTCTAAAGCAATAGTGTTTAAATGAAAAGTCTTCAAAATACTTAAGTACTTAATTTTATGCTATACTTTCAAAAATTACACTAAGTATTTTTCAAAAAGAACCAAAGGTTTCCATTGTTGGTGCATGTATTTTTGGTTTTTTTTATGTATGACAAAGGGGGAGAGATGCGCGCCTTAAGTTAGAAATAATTTTTATTCTCTCTTACCAAAGGATCAATTAATCAAACTGTTTTTCCAAAAGGGGGAGAGTGAAAGTTAAAAAAAAATTTCCCAATTTTTTTTTCTTATTTTTTCTAGAGGATCAAAACATAGATCAAGTTTATTTTGATCCAAAGGATAGTAAGTTATCCCTCCAACCAATCTAACTTAAGATATTGTCAAACATCAAAAAGGGGGAGATTATTGGTGCAAGTTGCATCAGTGATGTCTTCTTCTAAATGTTTTAATGTTTGACAATAGACTTAAGTCAGTGATACATTAAACAAACAAAGGGGAGTTAAGAGAAAAGTAACAAAGTGGACCAAAGTCCTAGTGAATCTAGGCATTGAAACCCTAAGTCCTGGCGAAGGGCATCTGGGCACCTAGCGAAGGGTTGCTAGGCATCGAAACCCTAAGACCTGGCGAAGGGCTGCTGGGCACCTAGCGAAGGGCTGCTAGGCATCGAAACCCTAAGACCTGGCGAAGGGCTGCTGGGCACCTAGCGAAGGGCTGCTAGGCATCGAAACCCTAAGACCTGGCGAAGGGCTACTAGGCACCTGGCGAAAGACTGCTAGGCATTGAAGACCTGGCGAAGGGCTGCTTGGCACCTGGTGAAGGGCTGCTGGGGAAAAGTCCACCCGAAGGACTGGGTGGCAACCGTCTCCTGAGAGGAGTAGGTGAAAGGCGCGTTCTCGGGGGTGGGAACTTGCGTCAGTTCGACCTAGGGTTTCATGAAAATCTGAAGTCTAAACCAAGTCCTTAAGACTAATATTGTATGTATATATGCTTTGTGTTTGTGTATCTTGCAGGTATCAAGAACCGGAGACAAAGCAGGCGGAAGGTTGGAAAGCAACCAACCCGGGCGCCCCTACTGATGGGGGCACCCAGATCAAAGCCTAAAACCTAGTGTTGGGTTGAAAGGCATGAAGCATGGCGCCCAGAGTGATGGGGGTGCCCAGTCCAAAGACTAAAAAGAAGTTTAGTTGAAGAAAGCAGAATAGGCTTCAAGCGAGGCGCCCGGGAGGTCCGGTGTAACACCCGCTTTTTTTTTTCCTAAAGCGGCGTTACGCTAACATACTTAAGGCATGTAACATCATACTGCAGCGGAATAACTTAAACATTACATATACATGCCCCTACTACCATCCCTAATATAATGACATGGAACTTCACATATGAACATCATGCTTAATCATCATATCATAACATGCTTAACATCATACCATAAGGTTCATATCATATCATACTGGACATCTTATCATATAGTTCCATAAGTCACTATTCGAGCATATAGGTAGTCAAAATAAAGTTCTTAGCATAAACGGTTAACACATTTGATTCCATGGGCCAAGTCACCAATACACACATACTTCAGGCCCTCCTGCTGCTTCCTCGTTATCCCCTTGCATGATCTGCGGTATAAGGAAAGAAGACTATAAGCACACAGGCTTAGTAAGACTCTTTCCTACTCACTAAAATCATTCGTCATTCATTCATAATCATATGGAACATAAGCATTATACACATTTCTATCATAGCATAAAGCATAAACATAGGCATAAATCTAATTGAACATTCTTATCATGGCATAAAGTATAAACATAGGCATAAGCATAATTAACATTCTAAGCATGGCATCATATGTGGCATGAACATAAGCATAAGATGTAAATCAACCATAGGCATACTTTCTAGCATATCAAGCATAGACATCGTAAGCATTCTAAGCATGGCATCATATGTGGCATGAACATAAGCATAAGATGTAAATCAACCATAGGCATACTTTCTAGCATATCAAACATAGACATCGTAAGCATTCTAAGCATGGCATCATATGTGGCATGAACATAAGCATAAGATGTAAATCAACCATAGGCATACTTTCTAGCATATCAAACATAGACATCGTAAACATTCTAAGCATGGCATGATACATGGCATAACATAACTTAATAAACGTTCCTAGCATGGCATGAGACATGGCATAAATATAAACATAAGGTATAAACCAACCTATATGGCATAAACATAGGCATACATTCTAGGATATCATAAGAGCATTTTCTTATCCTAATCATAACATGGATCATTCATTCTCATACCTATCCTTTAACATGGAGCATAAGCATAACACATCATTATCATAACATAATGCATAACATGTATGAATGCAGGGGTGGAATGCATATACATATAGATGCTTAACTTTTAGAATCATACTTTCAAAATGCTTAAACATCATCATCATAATATTTGGGGTCCCTGGCTTGTACCACATACATACATCATAGCGCGCATCCCTAATAAGTCCGAGGTAGCGAGCCCCGACCTACTAGGGTAAGGACAGCATAGTCGGTAGTCCCCGAACCGAGGCGTTCTTAAGGAGCCCATCCCTGTTGCACATCTCCGGTAGTGCCAGAACCGTGGACAGCTCTGGTAGTCCAGAACCGGGGCGTTCTTAAGGTGCCCATCCCTTGGACCCATACTTGGGTCCGGTACAAGCCCATTCATAAAGTAAAATACTTTGCATTCTTCATCATTCATAAGACATTCATAGCATACTTATCATGGCATCATTCTTATCATGAACATGATCATAACATACTTGTCGTAACATCATTCTTATCATGCGTAACCATGGCATATCATTCACAAACATGGCATATCATTCGTAAACATGGCATATCATTCATAACATGGCATATCATTCATAAGCATAGCATATCATGTATAACCATGGCATATCATTCCTAAACATGTCATATCATTTGTAAGCATGGCATATCATTCATAACATAGCATATCATTCTTGAACATAAATCACATCTTACCATAGGGCCATGGGGACCCTTACTTGGAATAAATCTTAACTCTTATCCTATTAACCTTTATTGGCCGAAACTTATGGAGTCCCATTGCCATGTGAGAATTCACACAATCACCATCCATCACCCTTATATCATGGGTACACATAAACATAAGTTGGAGTTAAGGACTCAACCCTAACCCTTGGGTCCTTGGGGTTGGCCGTACCATATAAGGCCTATAGGGTGCTCCAAAAATTCCCAAAATCTATACATAACTTCTAAACATCATCAAGGAACATTAAATAATATTATCATTATTTTTAACATATTTATGGACATTTAAATCATGTTGGCCGAAACCCATAAACATAGGGACCTTGGTTTTGTCCCTTTCATGTTGGCCAAAACCTTAGGGTGTCCTAGATTACTCCAAAAATTCCCAAAAATTACTCTTAACTTCTAAACCTCATAAGGGAACATCAAATAATATTATCATTATTTTTAACATATTTCTAGACATTTAAACATAGTGGCCGAAACCCTTGAACTAAAGGTTCTGGGTTTTTGCTTCTTTCATGTTGTCTGAGAACCTAGGGTGTCCTAGGGTACTCCAAAAATCTCCAAAAATTACAATTAACTTCTAAAAATCATAAGGGAACATCAAATAATATTATCATGATTTTTAACATATTTCTAGACATTTAAAAGATAGTGGCCGAAACCCTTGAACTAAAGGTTCTGGGTTTTTGCTTCTTTCATGTTGGCCGAGACCCTAGGGTGTCCTAGGGTACTCCAAAAATCCCAAAAAATTACAATTAACTTATAAAAATCATGAGGGAATATCAAATAATATTATCATGATTTTTAACATATTTCTAGATCTTTAAAACATAGTGGCCGAAACCCTTGAACTAAAGGTTCTGGGTTTTTGCTTCTTTCATGTTGGCCGAGACCATAGGGTGTCCTAGGTTACTCCAAAAATCCACAAAAATTACAATTAACTTCTAAACATCATAATCGAACATAAAATAATATTATCATGATTTTTAGCATAATTTTTGACCTTTAAAACATGCTGTCCGAAACCTTTGAACATAGGAGCCTTGATTTTTGTTTCCCTTCAACATGAAATCCGAAACTCACCCATATATCAAGCCAAAAATCATGGAAAACATTGGTAACTATTATACCACAGGTGAGGGAGTCTTACCTTAGTTTTCTTGATTTTTCAAACCTTGAAAGAGGAGAAGGAAGAGGACTTGGTATCTCTTGACCACAACTCATCCTTGTCACCTTGTAGGAACTTGAGATCTTGAGAGATGAGACCTCTTGTGAAGTTTTCTCCAAGGCACTCCTCCCTTTGGTGCTCGGCAAGTTGAGGAATGAAGTGGAGAGGAAATGCACTTGATTGAGAGAATAAGTAACTCCCAAAACTCCTCTCATTATAACCCATCAAGGAGGCAAATGAAGAGCCTCTCCATGACTCTTCACCTCCTTTTACCTCTTAACTATCCTCCACTTCAATTACTCATAAGAATTCCTTGTTAGGTGAGTTGGTTAAGGCTTACATGGTTGTAGAAAGGGTCCAAGGTTCAATCCTTGGATCATGCACATTTGTTTTTATTTTTATTTTTATTTCATTTATTTTATTATTTTTATAATTTCGAAAATCCCCTCCTAAAATCACCCATAATTATGCTAATATTCCTAAATAAAATTCTTTTATATTTATATTAATTTTACCTAATTTATATTAATTTTTACCTAATTAATACCTATTTTTGGAGCCCATTTAAAGCTCATTAGTACTTAATTTTCTCAATTTAAATGAGAAAACATGGATTTCTAGGCCCAATTTTACATAATTATTTCTGGGCCCCTCGGAAAATTATCTAAACTTGCTCAATATTTTAAGAAAATATTAAGAGAATTTTCCGGGTCGTTACAATCCCCCATACCTCTTGAATGTTCGTCCTCGAACTTAGAATAATTCTGGGTACCTGCGCCTCATTTCGTCCTCGCGTTCCCAGGTAGCTTCCTCGAACCGCTGGCTTCGCCATAAGATCTTGACTAGAGGTACCTCCTTATTCCTCAGCTTCTTGACTTTCCTATCCAAAATCTGGATGGGTCTGCTCTCATAACTTAGGTCCTCTTGTACTTGTACTATCTGCGGCTCGACCACTCGGTCCATATTCGGGATACACTTTTTAAGCAGGGATACGTGGAATACGTTATGGATAGCTGAAATCTCTGAAGGTAGCTCCAGCTCGTATGCCACCTTACCAACTCTTTTCAGAATCAGGTACGGCCCCACATAGCGCGGACTTAGTTTCCCTTTCTTCCCAAATCTGGTCACCCCCTTCATAGGGGCCACTTTGAGAAACACCAAATCTCCAACATTAAATTCTAGTGGTCTACGCCGAACATCGGCATAACTCTTCTGCCGGCTCTGAGCAGTTTCTATCCGTTGTCGAATATTCTGTATAGCTCGGGTGGCACCGTCAATAATGTCTGTTGTGAGTCCCATCTCTTTCTTTTCACCACCCTCGTACCAACATATCGGAGACCTACATCTCCTCCCATACAAGGCTTCATAAGGTGCCATTCCAATTGTAGCTTGGTAGCTATTATTGTAAGCGAATTTCGCCAAGCATAGATATCGACACCAACTTGCCTTGAAATCCAGGGCACAAGCTCTCAACCTATCTTCCAATATTTGATTCACCCGTTCAGTCTGCCCGTCCGTCTGAGGGTGAAAGGCGGTGCTAAATCGCAATTTGGTGCCGAGAGACTTCTGAACGCATTCCCAAAAATGCGAAGTAAAGCGACCATTCCCTATCTGAGATGATGGTCTTGGGAACTCCATGAAGCCTAATCTCTTCCTTGACATATAATTGAGCCAGTTGCTCAATCGAGTAAGTCGTTCGATCGCTAAGAAGTGAGCAGACTTTGTCAGCCTGTCCACAATCACCCAAATTGCATCATATCCATTTGTAGTCCTGGGAAGCCCTGAAATGAAATCCATAGAGATGTCTTCCCATTTCCACTCCGGAATCGTTAGTGGCTGCAGAACTCCTCCGGGTCACTGGTGTTCTGCTTTTACTTGCTGGCAAGTCATGCAAGTACTAACATACTGAGCCACATCCCTCTTCATTCCGGACCACCAAAACTTCTTCTTCAGATCCTAATACATCTTGGTGGATCCTGGGTGCATCGAGTAAGGGGTTCCGTGAGCTTCTGCCAATATTTCCCTTCAAGGCTCCGGATCATTAGGAATACATAGACGATCCCTAAGGTAGAGTACTCCCCCTTTTGCGATATGAAAACCATCGCCTTTTCCTTCTAGGATCTCCTGTTTTATTTTCTGAAGACTCAGATCACTATTCTATTTTTCCAATATATCCCCAAACAGCGTGGGTGATATTGTCATGGTGCAAAGTCATCCGGTGATGACCTCGACCCCATGATTAACCATTTCTCTTTCGAGTGGTCAGGGTAATCCAGATATAGACATCAAAGTGGCACTTGACTTCCGGCTGAGTGCCTCGGCCACTTTGTTTGCCTTCCCAGGATGGTAGAAGATCCCGCAGTCATAGCCCTTCACCAACTCAAGCCATCGGCGTTGCCTCATATTCAGGTCATTCTGAGTGAAGAAATATCACAGACTCTGGTGGTCTGTATAAATTCGACACTGCGCTCCGTACATAAAATATCTCCATATCTTAAGAGCGAAGACCACCGCGGCCAGTTCCAGATCATGAGTGGGGTAGTTCTGCTCATGTTCCTTGGGTTGCCTAGAGGCATAAGCAATGACCTTACCACTCTGCCTAAGTACATCTCCAAGTCTTAGCTTGGAAGCATCGCTGTATATATCGAAGTTCTGATTATCTCTTTGACATATAATTGGCTAATGTCATTATTAACTCCATGATATAATTATATGCATATATCATAGTTATATACTTATTTTAATTATGGGTAAACCTAATAATAGTATGCTTCCGAATATTAGTTCTCAGCCCGAGTTACGAATTATATTAGTTGTATAATTATTATAGAATAGGTGAGGTCCTACTTATTATATTACCATAAAATAACTTAAGGTAGTCTTATATATTATATATAAGATGTCAGTGACCCATAACCTATAATATGTGTTAACATAACTAGAACCCTACCCTATGCGTCCCTACCTAAGTTATACCATATGACCTATATCATTAATTATATCAGTATTAATATCATGTAACTAATGCTATATGCTAACATAGGTGAGAGTGTTATAATCTCCTGTGGGTAGGCTAACAGATAATTTTTTTCTACATGTGACTATATTATAGATTATACATAATATCATAAATTATAGTTTCTTTTCTACGCCTATATTATTCTAAATATTTAATTCCTAAAATAAGATAAAGCATCATTCGTCGTTACCTATCGTAACGTACTTTTCATCATAAATATCGTTCATACTTGCATATCTTAATACCGTTCATACATGCATATCTTAAAATCATACAGCATCTTAATACTACCAGATATGTAAAGAGGTACTTACTTGGAAGCTGCAGGAGAGGCTTGATGTGTGTGTAGTGAGATGGTAACTGCTCTGATACCAACCTGTAACACCCGCTTTTTTTTTTCCTAAAGCGGCGTTACGCTAACATACTTAAGGCATGTAACATCATACTGCAGCGGAATAACTTAAACATTACATATACATGCCCCTACTACCATCCCTAATATAATGACATGGAACATCACATATGAACATCATGCTTAATCATCATATCATAACATGCTTAACATCATACCATAAGGTTCATATCATATCATACTGGATATCTTATCATATAGTTCCATAAGTCACTATTCGAGCATATAGGTAGTCAAAATAAAGTTCTTAGCATAAACGGTTAACACATTTGATTCCATGGGCCAAGTCACCAACACACACATACTTCAGGCCCTCCTGCTGCTTCCTCGTTATCCCCTTGCATGATCTGCGGTATAAGGAAAGAAGACTATAAGCACACAGGCTTAGTAAGACTCTTTCCTACTCACTAAAATCATTCGTCATTCATTCATAATCATATGGAACATAAGCATCATAAACATTTCTATCATAGCATAAAGCATAAACATAGGCATAAATCTAATTGAACATTCTTATCATGGCATAAAGTATAAACATAGGCATAAGCATAATTAAACATTCTAAGCATGGCATCATATGTGGCATGAACATAAGCATAAGATGTAAATCAACCATAGGCATACTTTCTAGCATATCAAGCATAGACATCGTAAACATTCTAAGCATGGCATCATATGTGGCATGAACATAAGCATAAGATGTAAATCAACCATAGGCATACTTTCTAGCATATCAAACATAGACATCGTAAGCATTCTAAGCATGGCATCATATGTGGCATGAACATAAGCATAAGATGTAAATCAACCATAGGCATACTTTCTAGCATATCAAAAATAGACATCGTAAACATTCTAAGCATGGCATGATACATGGTATAACATAACTTAATAAACGTTCCTAGCATGGCATGA
>JAGFNQ010003841.1:0-20346 GCA_024364735.1 Boesenbergia rotunda | reverse complement strand
TTCTTATCATAACATAAACGTACCATACTTATCATGACATCCTTCTTATCCTGAACATAAACATAAAATACTTATCATGACATCAATTCTTATCCTGAACATAAACATAAGATACTTATCATGGCATCATTCTTATCCTGAACATAAACATAAGATACTTATCATGGCATCATTCTTATCATAACATACAAACATAGAGTATGGTGCTTAAGGTTAGGGTTATGGGTAACTTAATTTCCATCACATGCTTGAACCTTCACGTATACTTTATAATGAGCATAAACCATCATTCTTTGGGTCCTAACTCCATCCCAAACCCTAGATACCTGCCTTGGCTGAAATCCATAAGGCCCATGGGAGTATGGAAAAATTCCATTAAAATCCCCAATCAATCATAAGACACTAATCACATTTTACCATAGAGCCACTGAAGCCCTTACTTGAAATAAATCATAACTTTTTCCTTATTATTCCTTCTTGGCCAAAACTTATAGAGTCTCTAGACCATGTGGAAATTTACATAATCACCCTCCATCACCCTTATATCATGACAACATATCAATGTATACTTGAAGTTTAGAACTCACCCTAATCCTTGGGTCCTTGAGGTTGGCCGAAACATATAGGGTCTCTAGGGTACCCTAAAAATTCTCAAAAATTGTATTTAATCTCTAACATCATCAGAGAACATTTAAACAACATTATCAAGGTTTTTAGCATAGTTATAGACACATAAATCATGGTGGCCGAAACCCTCAAGCTTAGGGTTCTTGGTTTTGTTTCTTTCATGTTGGCCGAAACCCTAGAGTGTCCTAGGGTACTCCAAAAATTCCCAAAAATTATACTTAACCTCTAAACATCATAAGGGAACATTAAATAACATTATAAAGATTTTTAACATATTTATAGACATTTAAATCATGGTGGCCAAAACCCATAAACATAGGGACCTTGGTTTTTGTCCCTTTCATGTTGGCCGAAACCCTAGAGTGTCCTAGGGTACTTCAAAAATTCCCAATCAATCATACTTAACCTCTACACATCATAAGGGAACATTAAATAACATTATAAAGATTTTTAACATATTTATAGACATTTAAATCATGGTGGCCGAAACCCATAAACATAGGGACCTTGGTTTTTGTCCCTTTCATGTTGGCCGAAACCCTAGAGTGTCCTAGGGTACTTCAAAAATTCCCAATCAATCATACTTAACCTCTACACATCATAAGGGAACATTAAATAACATTATAAAGATTTTTAACATATTTATAGACATTCAAATCATGGTGGCCGAAACCCATAAACATAGGGACCTTGGTTTTGTTTCCTTTCAACATCAAATCCAAAAACTAACCCATATATCATGCTAAAAATCATGGAAATCATAGGGAACTATTATACCACAGGTGAGGGAGTCTTACCTTAGATTCTCTTGATTTTTCGAACCTTGAAAGAGGAGGAAATGGTAAGATCTTTGGACCCTTGCACACCCTTGTCCTTGTATCCTTGAAAAACTCTTAGACCTTGGAGATAAGACCCCTTGTGGAGCTTTTCCAAGGGAGAACCTTTCCTTGGGTGTTCGGCTAGGATGAGGGGAGAATGAGTTTCGAAAATGCAAGGAATGAGAAGAAGAAGTAACTCCCAAACCCCCCTATTTATCACCCATTAAAGAGGTAAATGAAAAGTCTCTCCATGGCCCTTCATCATCTTCTACTCCTTAACTACCATCCACTTCATTTCCTCATAAGAATTCCTTGCTAGGTGAGTTGGTTAAAGCATTCATGGTTGTACAAGAGGTCCAAGGTTCAATCCTTGGCCCATGCACCTTTATTTTTATTTTATTTAAATCCTTTTTCTTATTTTCGAAAATTCTCCTTTATTTCGAAAATTCTCCTAAAATCACCCATAATTATGCTAATATTACTAAATAAAATCCTTTTATATTTATATTAATTTTTTAACCTAATTAAGACCTATTTTTGGGACCCATTTAAGGCCCATTAATACCTAATGTCTCCATTTACATAGGAAAATTAAGCTAAGACTTACCCATAATCATGCTAATATATCTAATTAAATCCTACTTATATTTATACTAATCTCTACCTAAAATCCCCCTATAGTTATGGTACTAAAAAGCCCATATAAGACCCATTAGTGCTGAGTTTTCTCAATTTAAATGAGAAAACATGGGTTTTCTAGGCCAAAGTTGGTATTAATACCTCTAGGTCCTTCGGAAAATTATTTAAATATGCTCAATATTTTCATAAAATATTAAGAGAATTTTCTGGGTCGTTACAGATCAGGTGTCTTTTCTAGGTCACATCATCTCCAAGGAAGGGGTGATGGTAGACCCCAGCAAAATAGAAGCAGTAAGTAACTAGATCAGACCGAAGAATGCCAGTGAGATCAGAAGTTTTTTGGGTCTAGCCGGTTACTACAGGAAGTTCGTGGAAAATTTCTCCAAAATAGCCTCCCCACTGACAGCTCTTACCAGAAAGAACAGGAAGTTTCAGTGGACAGAGGACTGCGAGAACAGTTTTACAGAATTAAAGAGAAGATTGACTAGTGCTCCCATCCTGACTCTTCCAGAGACCACTGACAGCTTCGACATATATAGTGATGCTTCTAAATTAGGACCTGGAGCAGTGCTGATGCAGGATGGCAAGGTTATCGCCTATGCCTCTAGACAACTCAAGGATTATGAAAAGAATTACCCTACTCATGACCTTGAGCTAGCTGCAGTAGTGTTTGCTCTCAAGATCTGGAGTCATTACTTATACGGAGCTCAGTGTAGGATTTTCACAGATCATCAGAGTCATTACTTATACGGATCTTCACTCAGAAGGATCTGAACATGAGACAGCGCAGGTGGCTTGAGCTAGTCAAGGATTATGACATTGACATCCTCTACCATCCAGGTAAAGCTAATAAGGTGGCAGATGCACTTAGCAGAAAATCTAGTGCCACCCTACTAGCATTGTCCATGATGTCACAGCCCCTTCGGAAAGAGTTATCAGAGTTCGGACTGAAAATTTTAGTTGGGCAGCTCTCCACTTTGACATTAGTGTCCACCCTGATTGAAGACATCCAGACAGCACAGGATCAAGATCCTGACCTTCAGAAAATCAAGCAGGGGATGACAGAAGCCGAAAATGGAGAATTTCGCCTATCGGATAATGGGACACTGTACTACGGTGACCGCTTATGTGTTCCGAACCAAGAAGAGCTCTGAAGGAAGATCCTAGAGGACGCACATAGATCTCCTTATGCAATGCATCCTGGTTCCACCAAAATGTACCAAGACCTCAGGGGACGTTTTTGGTGGCCTGGGATGAAGAGAGACATCGCCAGATATGTCAGTACCTGTCTGACATGCCAAAGAGTCAAGGCAGAACATCAGAGACCAGGTGGAGTTCTGCAGCCTATTCAGATTCCAGAATGGAAATGGGAAGATATTTCCATGGATTTTATAGTGGGACTACCCAGAACAACGAATGGATATGATGCGATCTGGGTAATAGTTGACAGATTGACTAAGTCTGCCCATTTTCTAGCTATGAGGATCTCCTATTCCATGGAACAGCTAGCTCAGTTATACCTCAAGGAGATCGTCAGACTACATGGAGTCCCTAGGACTATTATTTCAGATAGGGACAGTAGGTTCACTTCGCACTTCTGGGAGTGCGTACAGACAGCACTAGGCACCAAACTGAAGTTTAGCACAGCTTTCCATCCTCAGACAGATGGTCAGACAGAGAGAGTTAATCAAGTACTAGAAGATATGCTCAGAGCTTGTGCTCTAGATTTCAAGGGCAGTTGGTGCAGATACCTGTGCTTAGGAGAATTCGCCTACAACAATAGTTATCAGGCCACTATCGGCATGACACCCTATGAGGCTTTATATGGGCGGAGGTGTAGATCTCCTATCTGCTGGTACGAGGGTGGTGAGAGGCAAGAGTTAGGCCTACAGACAGATCTTATAGATGATACCACCGTAGCCATACAGCAGATCCGCCAGAGAATAGAAACAGCTCAGAGCCGCCAGAAGAGCTATGCTGATACACGACGCAGACCATTGGAGTTTGAAGTTGGGGATTCAGTGTTCCTCAAAGTGGCTCCCATGAAGGGAGTAATGCGTTTTGGGAAGAAGGGCAAGCTAAGTCCCAGATATGTAGGACCATACCCCATCACTAGAAGAGTTGGCAAAGTAGCTTATGAGTTGGAGCTACCTCAGGAGATGTCGGCTATCCACAATGTATTTCATATTTCCATGCTGAAGAAGCATATCCCAGATGCCACCCTGGTGATAGAGCCACAGACGGTACAAGTTCGCGAAGATCTCAGTTATGATAGTCGGCCTATTCTGATAATAGACCGAGCAGTTAAGAAATTGCGAAACAAGGACGTACCATTAGTGAAAGTCATATGGCAAAATCACAGAGTAGAAGAGGCAACATGGGAACCAGAGGACAGCATGAGGCAGAAATACCCAGAGTTGTTTTAAGTTCGAGGACGAACTTTTTATAAGGTATGGGGGATTGTAACGCCCGAAAATTCTCGAAACTAATTTTAGAAATATCATAGAATTTATTCCGAATTTATGGATATTTTTATAGAATTTTTCCGTAAACGAAAGTGGCAAAAAGGGATAAAAAGAGAAAAACAAATAAGCGGGATTTGATCCCTGAACCTAGGCTGTGAGAGGAGAAAGGGCGGACCAACTAAGATGGGTTGCTTTTGTTTAAATAGATTAGCGGAAACAATAGATAAGGTAGAATTAGTTAAATTTTCCATAAGTATAAAAGGGAAACTTAGAGTTTTTTTAATTCATTCTTTCCCTCACATCCTCTCACCGCCGACTCCCTCTCTCCCTCTCGCGATTTTTTTCTTCCTCTCGCCCTCTCTCTCGCCCAAGACAAAGGAGAAGCCAAGGGAAGGTCTCAAGGGGCCCTATTCTCTATGAGAACTCTCGTAGACGCGAGGAGAACGCCAAGGAGCAAGAAGAACGTCGAAATTCGACGTTCCCTCGGGAATTTCAGATTTTATTCGTAAGGAAAACCTAGCGCAGGATGTAAGTATCCCTCACCTGCAGTATAAGTAATTTCGGATGATTTTCCATATGCTTTATTTCCTTGTATTTATGCTTTACGATTAGAAATCGTAAATTTTGAACAAGCACGCACATTAGGTATTTGTTAAAATGTTCAGTTCAGTTAATGCTATAGAAAGCATTAAAGAATAGAAATTCTTGCTCCAGTTTATGATGGGGACCAAGGTCGAACGGGATGGGCTCCTAGTTGCCCCTAGGTTTAGATAACCTAGTAAAAGCAAGAATCAGAAAAGGAAAGAAAAGTATAAAAGACTATTTTATTTTCAGTTGGCATTGTACCGGACTTCGGTCCAGGGATAGGCTCCAAGTTGCCTCTAGGTTTAGATAACCTAGTATGGGATGGGCTCCTAGTTGCCCCTAGGTTTAGATAACCTAGTAGAACCCTAATGGATTCGGAATTTGCTACCTCGAGTTTATTAGGGATGCGCGCACAGTTGGTACATTGCCAGGCCCACAACAGTTGATTATTACTTTCACCTACTATATGTATTTAGTTTTCAGAAATTCATATTAGCATGTGGTGAATTTAATAATTTGTTTTATGTTAGTTAGTTTCAGTTCCAGTTCAGATATATATGCCATGCTATAGCTTACTCTTCAGTTTTAGTTTAGTATGTGCCATGTCTCAGTTATTTGCCATGACATTTTATGACATGTATTTTAGCATGAGCATAACATGATTGTTTATGAACATGAGCATGTATTTGCATAGCATGTTTTGAAAAGCATAATCCCAGATTTTATAGTTTTGTGAGGCTAGATGGTACTTACTAAGCTTTATGCTTATTAGTTTGCATTTCCTTATACTGCAGATACAGGTAAAGGAAAGCACTAGTAGCGGAGGCGGCGGGCTTGATGCAAAGTGTGTGTGATGGTGGAGTTCGAATAAAAGTCTTCGGAACTTGCAAAACATAGAAATAGTCTTTATTATGCTTCTTTAGTTATTCCGCAATATATGATGTGAACCATGTATGAACTTAATTAGACTGGTATTCGTGGTGCCTAGTATGCTTCTTTAGTTTTCTTGTTTATGCTTATTTAGTTATTTCGCGATATATTATGAGAACCATGTATTAACCTGTTTAGACTCGTTATTTGTGGTGCCTAGTATATTAAGGTAGTTTAATTACCTGTGTTAATACTTGCTTAGCGAATGTTGAATGATATAAGTTACTACTTGTAATATGGTAATTTAGATCCATGCTTAAGCTTTAGAGATAAGAACTTGATACTGTCGATTTACATGCTAAATACATAGGGTATGCTTGTTTTAAGATATATGCACCATATAGAATGACAGGTAGTAGCTAAGAATGCCCTTAGATATGAATAATGAATGGTTTCAATAAGAAGTTGATATAAACTTGGCACGTTTATGTTTATGCTTTTACATATCGTTGTTGAGATTCCTACCAAGCTTATAAGATTAAAGTTTTGCTTTATTTTAGGCTAGTTAGTACTTTCAACATGTTTATGAATTGTTAGTTCAGTAAATTGCGAAATAAGAATTTTCAAAATTCTCCCAGTTGGTTTAGTATTTTTAGAAATCATTAATTAGTCAATTAGTCAGTCAGTTAGTTAGTAGCGATCCGCCTTGAAGGTTAGTACCAGAAGGCGGGTCGTTACAGCTTTATCACAGAGTTTTCAAGTGCTTGAATTGATGTTTGGATGTAAGGGGTGAAACCCCTTTTATACTTGTACTTGGGCGCCCGAGAGGCTACTGGGCCGCCCTCCCTGTCGATGATTCGACCATGTCGTTATCCGTAGACTCGGCGATACTCTATCCCTTCTCAGGCGCCTGGGATCTGATGTGGCACCTCCAACTAGCGACTGCCAACGCAACTTTGTTGGATCGAGGTGGACTGTCAAGAGGGGGGGGGGGTGAATTGACAGATTTGAAATTGAAAGAAGGGTTGCTTGATTTTACTTGGTTGCAACTGGAAGGTTGCTTGCAAGACAGTAATGCTCAACTAGAACACTCCTTATGGTAGAGAAGCCTTTACACATGAATCACAGACTTAGAGAGATTACAAAAGAATTGTTGTTCTGTACTACTACTCTTGAACCCTTTTTATAGTACTAACTCAAGCGCCTGAATGACCATTCAGGTGCCCCCATCGCAGCGTATCTGGTGGAAACTCTACCTGTTGCGCATTCAACCTTTATCCTGGCCAGGCGCCTGAATGGGACTCAGGCGCTTGAGTGCCAACGTGAATCCTCCACTCAACACTCGCCACGTAAGCTTGACCGTTGCACCAGCTCAGCCACCTATCGTCAGCTCTTAAGCGCCTGAGTCCTATTCAGGCGCCCTAGTCAAGTCTTCTTCACTGGTCCATGTAAAGATCAAGTCAAATTTTGACTTGGTCAAAGTCAACCAAGTTGACTTTTTATAGAAATGATATTTAGGTGATTTCTGGCGCCAACCGGAGTTAGGCTCACTCGAACCCGACTCCGGCCTTTCGCCCCTCAAGTGTCCTTCCTCCTGGCATCTCGTCCCTCCGACATCGCACACGCCCTTCTCGCTCCACCAGTGTACTATTCCATATCTTCCATGTCTCTCGGATGCACCGAGCCCGTCGGCTCACTTCCCCGTGCAATCCTTCTCGTCCATTACGTCTTACACTCGAGTTCCTCCGCTCCTATGTTCCTACACACATAGACAGAGGGATCAAAACCAACAAGACCTAACCTAACTTGGTCAATCACATTAAAACTAACTAGGGCACCAACAATCTCCCCCTTTTTGATGTGGATTAACCCAAGTTCAGTTAGGGTTAAACCAAAAATTAGTAAAAATATTAAAACTAAATTAAGCTATTAAGTATGAAAATAATTTTGCATTTTAGAACTAAAATCCTCCCCGTGAACATCAGCTTACTCTCCCCCTTTGATCACAACAAAAACAGGGTAAAGTAAAAACCTCCCCCATAGGGAAGGAAACAAAATAATCATTGAAAATTGTTTAAGTAAAAGTGAAAAAAAAACTTTTAAAGTTGAAAAATATAGTTCAAACATTCTAAATAAATTTTGTCAAAGTCAGCAAAGGATGTGTAAATCTAGAAAAATCGGATCCGATGAAAATAAATTTTATCGAAATTTAAAAATTTAAACTTAGAATTAAAAAATGCATAGAAAATCAATTTTTTTTGTTTTTTTATTGAAAAATGAAAAAAAATTTGTTCAAGAGTCAAATAGAGTTTGTAGCTTGTATTAAAATTTTCAATTTGAAAATACTTTGCTAAGTCGATAAATAAATTGAAAACTAATAAAGATAAATTTTTGAAGAATAATATATAAAAATTCAAATACTCTTCCAAAAATTTGAATTAAAATTTTATTGACTTCTACAGATGATATCTAGATTTGAAAAAAATTGATATACGAAAATAAATTATTTATCTATTTTTAAAATTAAAACTTCGCATTTCGAATAAAAATTCACAAATACTCCAAATATATTTGAAAAATTCTCGAAAATTCATAGTAAGTAGATGACAGATTTTTATATCAAATAAAAATTTAGAATTATTTTTCACTAACAAAATTTGGTCAACATCTATTTTTCAAAAAAAGAGTTAGTAACAGAAATTCAATTTAAAATATACTTTGGAATCTAATATAAGTTGCTATCAATAGGATTAATCAAAAATTTTGGATGAACATAACTCTTGGGCACCTTTTTATGTTGGCCTCTATGATTTTTAATGTACCAGTTTAAATTTCCAGGAAAGAAATCTTTTCTTTGTCGTAAACATGCAATATCAAATTCTAATTTCTCAACTAAATTTTTAAAATTTTTATTTTCTATTTTCAGTTTGTCAGATAAATCAGATGAGAATGAAGAGCCTAATTTCTCTTTTAATTCAGAGTTTTCCTCTTCTATTTTATTCATGGACTTCAGCATGGATTTTATTATAGTATAAATTTGAGTAGGTGGAAGTAGACATTCCTCACTTACCAGCTCAGTTTCGAAGTTAGGGACTTCCCCTTCGTTGCTGCTCTCTTCCGAGGTGGTTTTCCCATCTTCATCTTAGTGACTTGTCATCAGCGCAAGTCCAACGTACTCTTAAGCTTCTGATTCGTCCGATAAGCTCTCGCCCCAGGTGGTTTTTAGTGCCTTCTTTTTCTTTGGCTGGTTCTTGGGCACCTTTTTAATCAACAGGATTAAAATGATAGTAACAGAAATTCAATTTAAAATATACTTTGGAATCCAATATAAGTTACTATCAACAGGATTAATCAAAAATTTCGGAGGGACATAACTCTTGGGCACCTTTTTAAGTTGGCTTCTATGATTTTTAATGTACCAGTTTAAATTTCCAGAAAAGAAATCTTTTCTTTGTCGTAAATATGCAATATCAAATTCTAATTTCTCAATTAAATTTTTAAAATTTTTATTTTCTATTTTCAGTTTGTCAAATAAATCAGATGAACATGAAGAGCCTAATTTCCCTTTTAATTCAAAGTTTTCCTCTTCTATTTTATTCATGGATTTTATTATAGAATAAATTTGAGCAGGTAGAAGTAGGCATTCCTCACATCTAGGTCGGTTTCGAAGTTAGGGACTCCCCCTTCGTTGTTGCCCTCTTCCGAGGTGGTTTCTCCATCTTTATCTTGGTGACTTGCCATCAGCGCAAGTCCAGTGTACTCTTCAGCTTCTGATTCGTTCGACGAGGTCTCATCCCAGGTGGCTTTTAGTGCTTTCTTCTTCTTTGGCTGATTCTTGAGTTTGGGGCACTGATCTTTCAGGTGACCCTCTTCGTTGCAGTTGTAGCATCGAACCGTGTGTTTCTTCTTTCTCTGCACCTTTTTATAATGATTAGCTTTAATGAATTTAGACAAGTTTCATACCGTTAGTGTTGTTTCTTCATCGCCCGTTGAAGATTGTTCGTCGAGATGGATCTTTCTTGTTGTCAGTGTGACGTTGTCTGCTTTACTGTTCTTTTCTACATAACGAGATTTGTCAAAATTCTAATGTAGAAAATAACTAATCTAACGTACTCACCTCTAAATCTTTTGAAATATATTACGCATCGATTACCGAGGTCCATTCCAAGGTTCTCAGAAATGTATTTAGAGCATACCTTTGAGCATCGTGATTGGTCACCTTTTTCCAAGATTTTTGAGGTTTGTGATTAATTCTTTTACCTTCGTGTGTTATTTTTCAACGGATTCTCCATCTTCCATCCGTAGATTGGTCAGTCGGCTTCGAAGGTTGTCTCATCGAGCCAGTTTTGTCTCCGAGGTGCCTTCGTGTAGTTCCAGGAACTTTTCTCAACGTTCCTTCGTCGATTCGTACTTTCCAATCTAGTTGACATCTGTTAGGATCTTACCGTCAAGCTAGAGGGGGGGGGGTAAAAAGCTTTCAATTTACGTGGTTCGGAGATGAAACTCCTACTCCACAGCTGTCCGTAAGTTGGACGATCCAGATCCTTCGGTGGATGATTCCTCGGAGCACCTCTGGCTAGCTCTTGTCGGTACTTGTGGGTGGAGAAACCTCGCCAGAAACCTTGGACAATCCCTGAGCACTGTAGGCTACTAACCAGCATTAACCAAGCAAGTTTTGCCAAGAAGAAATAGCCATGAACTAGCTCCCTTAAATAGAGCTCGAGGATGATATGTCCAAGACCAGTCGACTGATCCACTCTGAATTCAAATTTCTCCGCCTGTCGTTTCGAATTCTGGTCACCATCAGTCGACTGGTCTTGGACCAATCGACTGATCGTTCTGTGGACCCTATTAGTCGACTGGTCCATCACCAGTCGACTGGTCCACTCCCTAAGTCTAGAGTTACCTTTCCCGAGTACATTTCTCTCAGCACTCGAACCCTTACGACTTAGCCCTCGAGTACAATCCCTCAGCACTCGAAACCTCATGACCTGGTCGACTCTTCATCTAGCAGCCTCGATCTGTTGCCTTCAAGCCCTCTTCGCCTTTGGCTCCCGTCCCTCGGCTTGCCTCCATGCCATCCTTCACGCATGCCTCTAGGTTCGCTTCCCTTAGCTCATCGTTCCTGCTCTAGCAGCCACGACCTGTTGCCTTCAAGCCCTCTTAGACTTTGGCCCTCATCCCTCAGATGCATATACAAGCCCTCGACTTGCCTCCATGCCATCCTTCACATACGCCTCGAAGTCCGCTTCCCTCTACTCATCGTCCCTGCTTTTTTCATGGTCCCACGGATGCTCACACAAGCCCACAGCTTGCATCCATGCCACCCTTCACCGTACTCGAAGACGTCCAACCAAGTCTATGTGTATCCTACAAACCTGCACACTCACATACACATATTAGATCACAATGAAATCCTAACTTAACCATATTGATACACACATCAAAACCCATGATCCTCCATATCATACTTGGGTTGATTGCCCATCAATCTCCCCCTTTTTGATGTGTGGCATTATGTTTAAGTTAGGTGCAGAAACACCAATAACAATTGAAAATTAAAGACATAGCACATTAAGAGACATAAACATGCCCTCCCCCTTAATCTATGCCCTCCACATAATTTTTAATTTTTCACAACACCAAATTAAGTTAAGCCTAACTTAAAACCACAAGTTCTCCCCCTTTGACACAATTAAAAAGATTGCCCCAAGCAATCCTAACCCTAGGGTCAATGAGAACACTTTTCCATTTCTGAAAAACCCCAAAAATCAAAACCCAACAGTACCAGTCGACTGCCCGTGCATCAGTTGACTGGTCCCTGCAATTCACAAACCCACAGGAAGATCAAGGGCAGTCGACTGATACAGTCCAAACTAAATTTTTCAGTTGAATTTCAGAAACCCCTAGAAAATTCCACAAAATTTGAAAAATTCTGAAATTTTGTAAGCATATTTCTCAAGTTAAATTCTACCCTAGAAAAATATAGTTTCATGAAAAATATCAAATATGCTTGACTTTTGACACAAACTCCAATTCTTTGAAAATGTATTATTTTGTATCAACTTTCTATCCAACATTTGAATCTATGTGTTTTCCAAGCCTATTCTATACCATTTAAAACATAGAATTATTTTCACATCTCCCCCTTCTTTTCATATAATTTTCCAAGATAAAACACTCGATGAAACCTCCCCTTTTCATCACTTAACTCTAGACATATACATGTATATGAAAATTTCCGTATGCCCATAATAACAAGATAAAAACATTCGATATGAGCAATATCAAGTCATGAATTGAAACCTCATATAAGCAATATGAAAGCATAAATAGACATACAAAGCCATACTAAAGAATAAAAAGTGTCACATGGGCAATAGCCCCGAAGTTTTCAAATATTATAATTCCAAATTAAGTGTTTGAGAGATAAAATGTAAAAGCCCAAGCTACACACTCTCAACACTAGCACCACCAACTCAATCTGCACTACATGTCATCGCCTGGAAGAGGAGGAGGAGGGTGTTAGATGTGTATACTAAAAGACTTGCTCTTTTTATATATAAGATCATCTATATTTTTGAAAGGAGAATTACAACAACACTAGGTGCCTGTTTATATTAGTACATGCATAAAAGTCCTTTACATGGCATTGTAGATAACATGGTGAGTGGTGTCACATGGAAGATCACGTTATCAGTCCCTTGCTTAGTATAAGTAGAGGCTCACAACCGAGATAGAATTCAACAAACCATCGGGATGGTTGTAGTGTAATTAGGTATGGTTGGTCTTGACCATAGAATTACACAAGTGTGCATTGAGTACATTGAGCAGGACCAAAACCAGAGGTCATCCAATTTGTACTGGCTTGATAATTGGATAGGACCTCAGATTTTATTATGGAGTACGATCCCTAAATTCTGATATAATAACGGGCACATATGATTAATTATTATTTCTTTGATTTACCAATGAGCGAGATCTATTCTGTTAGATCAATAGGCCTGGTAAGTTGGGAAATAATATTAATTATATGGTGTGTCATTGATTATTGACGGAATCTGTGTACTGGTGAGTCGGGATGATGATGCCCCATTGATGAGCTCAAAAGATTCATCATTTTAAACCCTACAGGTGGATTTGATCCAACATGATGATAAAGTTGAGTGGTACTAATCAAGGGTCCAGAAGTTAATTAATTTAATTTGTCAATAATTTAAATTAATTGACGGCTATTTGATATCTTAAACACGGAGGGATGGATGACTCATAATAGGTGGAGCCCATATGAAAATATGGGGGTTGGTGAGGTAATTCAATAGAGATCCTTTAGTGGAATGGATCTTCATTAATGGATCGGGTTTGGATCCATTAGCAGGCCAAGATCCAACTCCTCCTCATGGTCCCTATCATAGTCCTATATATACCCCATGGTGGCATGAAACCAGGGATCCAATTTTTTTGGAACACAAGAAAACCCTAGGCCTTTCCTCTCCCCTTCTCCTCCCTCTCTCTCTCTCCCTCACAGTTTTGGGTGTGTGGTGCCAGGCAGGAAAGTTGCTTCCTGTGGCACATAATTATCTTCGTGTGGAGAAAATCGCTCAGTGAGGTGGAGAGCAAGATTAATTGGCACGATTAATTGCTCGGGCGCAACCTTTGGTTGAGAGCACATTAATTGATCTTGAGCAATTTTCGGTGGAGAGGTGGAGAGCAGATTAATTGCTTGAGCACAACAAGTGGCTCACGCAACCTCCATTCACAGCAGCACAACAAGCTGCTGCTCACAGCCCCAATTGGCTGGAAGACAACAAGTTGCTCACATAACTTGTTGTTGGAAAAATCACGTCGACTTCTTTGGAGAATGAAGGTTGCTCACGTCTTCTCCTTGGCTACAGTTCCTCTAAGCCTGCTGCTGATCAGCACCTCCTACTGTGGAGAGACCAAGCTATGCATGCGACTTGGAGCAGCCTGGGTGATGAGCAGAAAATTTTCTGTGGAGCAAGCAACTAGCAGTCAATGCAACTTACAGCTAGTAGAAAAGTTGCTCACGCAACTTTCAGGCTGTGGAGAAGTTGCTGAGCAACTTGCAAAGTCTGTGGAAGAGTTGCTCACACATCTTACAGATTTTGTGGAGAAGTTGCTCCCGGCTGTGGTGAAGTTGCTCGCAGCTTTGCTCAAGGGAGCAATGCTCAGGCGTCGACGGAGGAGGAGAGGAGTAGTAGGGTTTGTGTTCGGATTGTCTTCTTCCTTGGAGTGGCCGGCGGCATCCCTTAGATTAGGGATTGGTTGGCCCAAGGAGAAGGGATCGACTTGGTGAGCATGGTTCTTGGTAGATCGTCACCCACACGACGTCCAAGAGGGGAGGGTCATATGGTAGAAGATTGTAAGGTAAAGGAATGTATAATTCTCTTCCTTGGCTCCTTTTGTTATTTTGGTGCTTTATTGTTTTGCTTCGTCATTTCGTGTGTGCTATTTAATTATTTTGATTATGAATCATAGCTAATAATTAATTAACTGGACACCGACCGTAAACACAAGAATCGACGATCCACTCGTCGCCTTTTCCGCGGTCGTTCGGTAAAGAGAATTACAAGGCTCTATCTTTGTGATTGGTCAAGTTGTAGTTTGTACTGAACGATACGACGACGAGATGGTTGTTGGGATACGGGTCTCCATTCGGATTAATTTTTAATTCATAGACATGGAGAGGTCTCTCAAGGATGACCAAGTATTCGCTTAGGAAACCTGCCAAGCCATACCCAACAATTGGTATCAGAGCTGAGGTTTCCGATTTTGTGTGTTTAGGATTGGTTAATTTTTGCATTTTTCATACATTATATTTTGCTGGATGATATGTGGATGTTTGTAGGCTATCTTTGTGTTGCAGGCACTGGATTCGAACTTACCATGGCCAAATATTTGATGTGTGTGAATGTTTATGCAATTGTTGTAAATTAATTAATCCTCACAGTTGACGAGGCTAGGTAGTATTTAATTTTTGAAAGTGAATATGACACATGTTTAGCCGAGTTTTTTATTTACATTTGATCTAGATTTTATATACACTCCTTTGTGGAGTATAGGATCAATGATGTAAATAATTATCTAGTCATCTCGGCTCGGAGATCCCTCATGGTGGCTTGCGCATAAGGAAGGGAGGAACGGACGAGGTGAAGACACGACTGGAGGCGCATTGGAAACCAAGGCCATGAAAAGTTAGAAAATCTAGGATTTTCTTTTCCATTATGTTAGTTATGTGCTTGTTGTGTGCGTGCTAGTTAAAATTCCTCGTAATATATTACTAAGTGGGAGAGAGACCCAAAGGGTCCCATGGCCTCCATTACAATCCGATATGTGATGCGAACAAGTCTACGCATCGGCTCTGAGTGCCTTCCTCCCCATCGGATGGACATGTTCTGTAGATTACTGGGTCGGAAAAGACTATAAAAAATTATTAAAGAGTGTGTGTACTTCCCCATCGGAAGACACATAATCGGAAATGATTTTCTTAGTGTCGTGTAATGGTAAACACTTAGATGCGAATAATAGTATCCTCCCCATTGGAGTCACTACAATTATTTTGCAAGGCCGAAGTTAACCAACTATTAATCTTACTTGTCAAAAAGTTAGGTTGACAAGATAGTAAGATTAATGGGTAAAACCTCCTCTTATGAATGTAGAAATTCGTATACGTCCACACCATCGTGGCTTGCGAATTTCTCGGTGTATAGGGGTGTTGGTTGATTTCAAAAATTTATTGGTTTGAGGAATCAATTTATTTTCGATTTCTAAAGTAGTGTATGTTGTGATTCATAGGAGTTTCAAAATAGCCTTTAACCCACTAGCAACCATACTTGAGGAAAATAAACTTACTGGCCCTAATTACATAGACTGGAAAAGAAACCTAGTCATTGTCCTTACTATTGAAGAGTACAAATATATGCTCTTCGAAGGGTGTCCTAAAAATGATGGTCCATCTCAATGAGATTGAGGACATCTCAATGAGATTGAGGATCTTGGAGGATAAATCGACGGGGAAACCCAGTTCGATATAATACTCCAATCTCTGCCTAGAAGTTTTGAGCAGTTCCGGCTCAACTATAACATGAATAAGCATGAGTATACGTTGAGGGAACTACTAGGAGAGCTCCAGGCGGCAGAGGGGATCTTTCTTTAGGGTTTGTAGGCCTTGGTCACTCAGAAGGTTTCTACTTTTGTGTCGAAAGGCAGGAAGAAGAAGAAACAAGGTGAGTCCAAGTAGACAGCAAAACGCAGGGACCTCAGGCTGGTGTGAAGAAGCCGAAAGGCAAGTGCTTCACAAGCCAGTAGATTGGACATTGGAAGGCGAACTGCCCTCGTCAAGAGATAGGTATATCTTTTTCTTTTGTCATTGTAACATGTTTAGCGGAGTTATTTACTGGTACCTGGTGGGTAGATACGGATGCCACTAAACATGTAAGCAATTCTTTGCAGGGGTTCCAGGAAGCCCAACGACTAGCTAAGGAAGAGATTACTGTCTACAAGGGATATGCTACGAAGGTGGCTACTATTGCAGTGGGAGTTATTTATTTGTCTTTAGAAGATAATGTTTTGGTTTTAAGATTACTTTTATGTACCTAATTTTAGAAAGAACTCGGGTTCAGCTTCTGAAATAATGGATATTCTATTTCTTTTTGTTATGAAAAGTGGAATAGAAAGATTATCTGTTTAGGAATATGGATAAACAATTTAAGCAATTAAAACCAAAGTCTCCCATGATGCAAATAATAACTAATAACTCATCATCTAATCAAAATAAGAGAAACGTTCCTTCCAAGATGAACAAAACATGTCTTTGACATCTAAGGCTTGGTCATATTAACCTTAGTAGGATTTAAAGGTCGATAGCCGATGGACCCTCGGGTTCATTGGTTATGGGAGACTTCCTAACCTTTGAATTTTGCTTGGAAGGTAAGATGACCAAGATGCCTTTCAAGGCTAAGGGGTATAGGGCCAAAGATATGTTAGAATTGGTTCATCCTGATTTGTGTGATCCTATGCCTATCAAAGAAAGAGGTAGCTTTGAATACTTTGTGAGACGAATATTCAAAGGTATGGATACATTTACTTGATGCCGCAAGTCTGAATCTTTGATTAGTTCAAAGAATTCAAGACTGTTGTGGAGAAATATCAAGATAAAAGTATCAAGAAACTATGTTCGGATTGTGGTGGTGGGTACCTCTTGGGAATGTCTAGAACATACTTATCAGAGACTGGGATTCAATCCCAAATGACTGCACCCGGTATGCCCCAACAGAACGGTTGTAACGCCCGTAAAATCCTCTCAATATTTTTCTTTAAAATATTGATCATGCCTATATGAATTCTTGAGTAACATATAAATACTAGCATAAACCGTAGCAAGATCTCTTATATAAATTAAAAAGCTAAGTACTAATGGGCCTTATGTGGGCCTTGCCAAAAATAAGAGTAAAAGAAATAAAAAGAAGTACATGCACCAAGGATTCAACATGGACTTAGAGCTTCATCATGCATGTACTAACCAATTCACCTAGCAAGGGAGTGCTAGTGGAAAAGGAAGAGGATTTTAGTTGAGGCTAAAAGAAAGTGAAGAGTCACCATGTGAGGAGGCACCATGCCCCTTCACTTGCCCCCTCCACTTAGTATAAAAGAGAGGGATGAGAAGTGAAGAGGTAACTTGGCACATAAGTTATTGTTTCTCCTCTTCTCTTCCACCAAGGCCTTTCCTCTCCTCTCTTCTTCCTCCTTCTAGCCAAAAGCCACAAGGGGCTTTTCCCTTGGAAAAACTTCACAGGGGACTCCATCTTGAAGATCCAAGGCTTCCTACAAGGCTACAAGGGCTAAGGAGAGTTCTAGGGTCAAGAAGGTTTTCTTTTGTTTCTCTATTCAAGGTTTATAACCAAGATAAAGAAAGGTAAGACTCCCTCACCTGTGGTATAATAGTTTTAATGTTATCTTTCATGATTTAAAGTTTTGTTTGGGCTTTAGGTTGAGAAAACCATGAACTAGGGCTTCTTGAATTTTCGGCCAAAGCAAGTTTTGAGTCTAAAAGGGATGTTTAAACCTCATCTATGTTTCCTAATATTTTCTCATGATGAATAAAGAATAAATTATGATTTGGGAATTTTTGGTAGCACCCTAGAACCCTCTACAAGTTTCGGCCACCATCCATGTTTCATGGTTAGGATGAAATCCAACCCTTCAAGCATGTTTATTATGATTCCTTATGATTGAATGGATATTAATTGTGAATGATATGAATTTCTCCATGTACTTGTGACCCTCTAGGGTTTCAGCCAAGACCAAGATGTGGGTCCAGGACTTAGGGTTAGCCCCAAACATGGGTTCAAATGGCTTCCTATGGCATTTTATGTATGATTTTGGATGTTAATTGTGACTTATATGAATTTTCCATGGACTTGTGGACCTTTAGGGTTTCGGCCAAGACCCAAATCTAGGACTAAGAAATTAGGGTTAGCTCCAACTATGGGTTCTAATGGTGTCCTATGACATTATAGGTAATGTATTGACTTTTCTTTACTTATGGTACCTCACATGTTACTTGAATGATAGGATATCTCTTCTTCCAACATTCGGCCAAGCACCGTAACTAGGGTTTGGGATGAGTTAGGGTTTCAAGAATAGTTGTTTATGGCTTACTATGATATATATATATGTTCAAGCATGTGGTATGAATTTTATGTTACCTAAAACCCTAACCTTATGTACTATGCTTTATGATCTTGTATGCTTATGTTAGATACTATGTTTTAGTAGGTTTCATTCATGAATGTTTTAAGCTCCATACCATGAACACATGTGTTATGAAGAAGGCCTCATGTTTGTGTAGAATGATGCATATTTTAAGTTAAACGCCTGTGATAGATATATGGTTAAGTGGACCTATGCATGTTCTATGTTGAATGCCACGAACCTAGGTAGTATGTATCATGTTCATATGAATCCTACTCATGCATGCTTTATGATAGATACTATAATTATATATGCTACATGATATGTATCATGTATGTAATGTATGCTTATCTTATGGACCATGATCATGCAAGCTTTATGAACTAAGATGATGTTTATGCCTCAAGGCATAATTATGTATGTATGTCATGTCTTATGAATGAAGATAACGAATGAAGATGATGTTTATGCCTTTAAGGCATTATGATGTTATGCATGAATTATGAATGATGAAATGCTAAGTATGATTTATTCTATCATGTTTATGGCTTTAATATGTTATGTATGTTCTATGAATCATGAAGCATGTGAAGTTATTTTACTTTATGAATGGGCTTGTACCGGACCGAAGTAAGGGTCCAAGGGATGGGCTCCTCATGTAAGCCTCGGTGTGGGACTACCGCAGCTGTCCCCGGTTCTGGGACTACCGCAGCTGTCCAACAGGGATGGGCTCCTCATGAAATCCTCGGTTCTGGGACTACCGTAGCTGTCCTTACCCTAGTAGGTCGAGATTAGCTACCTCGCATTTACTTAGGGATGCACGCATATGATGTATGTATGTGGTACAAGCCAGGGCCTCCATGATGTGATGATTGTATTTAAGTATTTATAAGTATGATTTTCAAATAAGCATCCTTAGGTTATATGCATTTGACTCATGCATCCATTCATGTTATGCATCCATGTTAAGTATATGTTATGCTCATGTTTATGTCAAGTACCATGTCATGTTATATGTTTCATATGCTTATGTTTCATGTTAAGAACCATGCTATGTTAAATGTTTCATATGCTTATGTTTTATGTTAAGAATCATGTGATGTTAAATGTGTCATATGCTTATGTTTTATGTTAAGAACCATGTCATGTTAAATGTTTCATATGCTTATGTTTTATGTTAAGAACCATGTCATGTTAAATGTTTCATATGCTTATGTTTTATGTTAAGAACCATGTCATGTTAAATGTTTCATATGCTTATGTTTTATGTGACGTATGGTTTTGGTGAGTAGGAAAGGGTCTTACTAAGCCTATGTGCTTATAGTTTTATTTTCTTATACCGCAGATCAAGCAAGAGGATATTAAGAGAAGCAGCAGGAGGGGCAAGAGTGTGTGTGTGTCAGTGACATGGCAAAGGAAAAACAAAAAGATTCTCATGTTTATACTTTGTCACGTGTCTTATGTTTTGCATTGTCTTCTTAAGTTCATGCTATACTTATGATAGTTATGCCTAAAGTTTGCTTATGGATGCTTTATTTGAATGTCATATCATGATGTTACGTACAATGTTAACATGCTAAGTTACCATGTCACAATGTTTTGCAATGATAGTTATAACATGTCTACAT